>CM050167.1:263307203-263314703 GCA_027410445.1 Discoglossus pictus | reverse complement strand
TTTTGCATCTGCACAGTACTACATATACATATAAGACTATGCTGACATATATTTTTTGCATTAGTACAGTTGTATGTAACCAGTGCTACATATGTAAAATATTTTATTAACATATATATTTTTATGCATTGGCACAGTTGTATGTAACCAGTGCTACATATATATATATATAAAACATTTTCTTAACATATATATATTTTGCATTGGCACAGTTGTATGTACATATACATATAAGACTATGCTGGCATATTTTTTTTGCATTAGTACAGTTGTATGTAACCAGTACTGCATATATATAACAATTTCTTAACATATATATTTTTGCATTGGCACAGTTGTATGTAACCAGTAATACAGTTGTACTAAATGCCCAGCAGATATTTACATGTAAGGCTTCCCATTCTGCATGTTATATCACATAATCATATATCAAATGATATTCCATTAGGAGATGTCTCAATCTGGGATACGTGTAAAAGGTGACGGTGAAGAAATGTATCTGGTAAGGAGGTCAGCCTGTGGGGTGGTGGCTGACATATTACTGGCACCTAAAGAAAACTAAAAACCAAATACTTGATGCTTGGCCAGTTAAACTCCCCCTGTGCATTTATTTTTTATGCATTTTGTATAAAATAAACAAAACAACATTTAGATGCATTTGATTATTTTACAGTAAATATTATGGTTGGTGTCAATAACTTAGTATAGCTGTATATTTTAATTTTAACAACGTGGAAATACTAATTTATTTTTAATCCATATCTTCTTAATTCCTGACCTATTCATAATAACAACAATTGGGCATTTGCAATCCTGTGGGCCTTCACTAGCTATTACACATTCATATGAATCATTGCTTTACATCATAAAAAGTTGGAAAGTTTTTAATTCTAAAATATATAAGAGTAATAAAATATATCTTACATGCAAATTCTTAGTTTTTTTTATAATCGTAGAAGAAAGGCTCATCAGAGCTACAAGTTTTTTTCTTTATGGCTGCATTTATGGATATATAATTGTGACTATCCCAGATTGTATCATCACATTTAGACTTTATTATAAGACTTTGTTGCTATATACACTAAGGCACTGACATCTGAACATGCAGAGCAGGTGGTTGTAAAACACCTAAAGGACTTAATGGATAAATAAACCATACATAAACTTACACTATATTTTCTAGCCTGTTCAAAGGAGGTATTTTAGGAGACTTTCTTTTTGAGAGCTTCCAAGAGACCCAACAAACAAAGAAAAACACAAGACAATAGCTGTATTATGTTTAGCTGAATTTCACCAGGTTAACTAAAAAACATATAATTAATAACTATTTAAAATAGCAGTGTGCATAGCATTCATCTTAGATTAATGATACTGTGATTACATTAGCAGCATGCAATTATTGTCCTTATAAGAAAGCTTTTGCCTGGCATTCTTCATTTTAAGGGCCATTAATATAGAAGAACTTTGTGCCTGTCCTACCCTTATAGCATTGGAAATACACACATTGTATTTACTATATATATAGTAAATAAATAGTACATCCATGTTCACTTTAAATGTCTAAAGCAAGTTAAAAAAGCCTGCTTCCAGCTCAGAATTCTGAGAAATACAGTTATTACACTGCATTCTGGGAAGTTGAGCAGAGAGGCAGGCAATGTGCCCACAAATGCTTAATTCTTCAATCCATAACCATTTTAAGCAAGTCTTCTTTTAAGCTTATGCCTTCTGCATTACACAGCTTTTTTTGCATAGGTTGGATTATACACAAGCTGGGAATCCTACCTACGGATAGCCATTTCAAGGTTACTGCCTAGCATCAGCTTGTGTTGTGGACCTATATATATATGTTTATATATATTTTTAGATGAATAATCAGAGTAATGAAGTATATAGTGATACCTTTTTATTGGACAAACATATTCATGGTTTCTATGACTAGCTTCCCTGAGGTTCCTCTCTTTTTCAAGTCCAAAACATATATATATATATATATATATATATATATATATATATATATATATTCATATGTGATATGAAGTGAGTTTGATGACTTACATTTCCTATATTTAAGTAATATTGATCATGTCTGCAGTTTTGCCATTATAAGGACTTGTGACTTATTGATTTGATAAGTTTTTGGTGACAATTATGTCATATATGTGCTTCATTATTTCTGTTGTTTGGCATTGCATATAAATACACAATAAATACAAACAAATATGTATGAATAAGCTATACAAATAAACCAATTCAACTATATTAGTCCTAACTCAACAAAAAAGAGTATTTCTTGAAAAAAAAATATTTAAGAGCTTAGTAGAAATGTGTTAGCTTCCATAAAAAGCAAAGTCCTGGGGGAGGGGGTCTATTACAGTGTAATTAATTGGCAGATTGAATGTTAGGATAATAGCAACACATTTGTCTAATTGTTCCAAGGAACAATTATGCAACAATTATGGGATATAATAATTGTGAGATAATTACAGAATTCATTAATCATATGAAAACAGCAATTATTTTGCAGACTGTTTTCTGATAGAGCAGATTAACCCTGCACATGTGAAATGGTCTGCAGTGCATGCAATTTCAGTGGGGTATTTTCTTCACATGTTATTCCTTTATGCATGAAGTATTGAGCAATATTTGTACACATTGAAGTTAAAAAGCAGCGTGGGAATATTGTACTAGGTTTCCCATCACCATTATTTTACATACATCCTGGTTCTCCTTCCAAGAATTACATTAACAAAAATACACATATCTCTTAGACAGGGGTGCAGGAACAAAAAAATTTCGGGGGGGGGGGGGGTACAGCTCATTTGATACACAGGACACTTAGGGCCTCATTCAATTGCGATTTAGCTAATTGAATAGGGCTCTATATAAGCACATAGCATATTTTTGTACAGAAGTTTTTAGTTAGTGAACTTCTATCCAAAAGCAAGGTTTTTACTAACTGTGCTTATATAGAGTCCTATTCAATTGGGGAAATTGCAATTGAATGAGGCCCTTAGCTTCTATGTGCATACATACACAATGGTAAATCTGGGGGGGGGGTTGTTTGTCCCCCTCATCCCCCCAGTTCCTATTCTTATACAGAATTAACCTGTGAACATAGTACTAATTCCTCATTATT
Organism: Discoglossus pictus; assembly: GCA_027410445.1. NCBI lineage: Eukaryota > Metazoa > Chordata > Amphibia > Anura > Alytidae > Discoglossus > Discoglossus pictus. The sequence continues at coordinate 263,311,567 of CM050167.1, read as the reverse complement.
ACCATTGAATGGTACCCTAACAGGACACTGATAATAAGAAGACATCAAACACACCAAGCCATTGCTTTCCTTGTACTCAGATATCACATTTATCTATATCAGTTAAAAGCCAAGATGATACTTAAAGTGTTTACATGTAGACACATGAAGACAGTACAAAGGAAGGAGTCTTTAAAGAGGAGACTAGAAAGAGAAAATTGCTTATATGAGCTTCCTCTTCATATAATCAGACTTAATTACGCAAGTGGCTTTCCAGTTTTCTTGTGATTACAGCCCTACAGGTATCACTAATAACACAGTTTGCTTTCTGTATAATTAACTCCCTTTTTCTTTTTTTTTTTGTAACAAAAACAGTCCTGAAATCAGTGCCATGAGGGAGCCAATCAGGTGGCGATCTGAGACACGTCACAAGGCTCGGGCGTTTCCTGTTGGCTGTCAGAGAAGCTCCTTTCAAAAGAGGAAAGAAAAAAGTTTAGTAAGTTTCCTTGAAGTTTGTGCCTGTGAAGTGTTGTGTCTCAGTGCAGCCTGAAGACACAGAGCTGGGACACCTTCAGTACAAGGACCTTGACAAGGAAGGGGATTTGCTTGTGCTCCCCTTATAACCCACAATGTCTTCTCCAAGGAAAATTAAGGAGGATATAAGCTCTGAGGAAGAGGGCCCAGCGCAGCCCACCCACTCTCCATCAGAAGAGCACAAGATCAAGGTCTCCTGCCTGCCCTTTAGTGTGGAGGCTCTCATGGCTGATAAGAGGACGCCTAAGGACGTGTCTCATATACGTGGCTTGGAGGGTCCTGGGGCCAGCACCAGCCACATACACTTGGGGCTAGGACACAGAGAGAGCCCCAGCCCCCCGGGGCTTACAAAAAGTTTTGAAACTTCTTCTGTGAAATCAGAGAACTCTGAAGATGGGACCACTTGGGCAAAGGAAGGGGGCAGCTACTCCCCTCCACCAAGTAAGTTTATATGACGCCGAATGCAGACTTAAGTCCGGCACCGATGTGTGGCCATGAAGTAAAGCATGTCTCCGATGTCTTGTCTTTCATCTTAGATAAACATATCGCCTTACAGGCCACTAGACGGCTGATTGATCTTGTAATTAAATGTAGATGACATAGGAGGACTTCCCAGGCTCCTAACCATACTGTATATAATATGTATATATATATATGTTTCCAACCATAATATAATGCACTTGAGGAATATAACCCATATGTAATGCACTTGAAAATTATAACCCTTATATATAATATGTATATATATGTTTCCAACCATACTGTAATGCATTTGAGAACTACTACCCATATATATGTATACATATATATATGTTTTCAACTATAATGCATTTGAGAACTATAACCCAGGTATTTATTATGTATATATATTCTTCTAACCATACTGTAATGCATTTGAGAACTATTACCCAAATGTATATAGTGTGTGTGTATATATATATATATATATATATATATATATATATCAGATATATATATATATATCTATATATATATATATATTTCCAACCATATAAAATGCATGTGAGAGCTATAAACCACATATAATGCATTTGAGAACTATAATGCATATACCTACTATGTATATATATGTATATATATATATATATATATATTTATATGTATATATATATATATATATATATATATTATATATGTATTTATATATATATGTCCAACCATAATATAATGCATTTGAGAACTATAACCCATAATATAGTATGTATATCTATATGCTTCTAACCATACTGTAATGCATTTGAGAACTATAACCTATATATGTAATAAGTACATATATGTTTCCAACCATAATATAATGCATTTGAGAACTATAACCCATATATCTAGTATATATATATATATATATATATATATATATATATATATATATATATATATGCTTCTAAGCATAATGTAATGCATTTGAGAGCTAGTATATAATATATATATATATATATATATATATATATATAATATTATATATATATATATATATATATATATATATATATTACGTGCACTATATAATATGCCAACATAATTCTTGTAGCCTGTCCTTTGTTTCTTTGTGTGTATGATCTTGGTATGAATTAGCGACTAAACATGTTTATTTACCTTCCCATTACTAATGACCTGGATCAGTATGTGAATATACACTTACCACAGGACTGCTGGGTATGATGGCTGCATTGCAAGTTTAAAGCTTCACATTCTTTTATTAGCTACAACATTAGACACAGCAGCAATACAAGTCGCATGTTACATATGTGTGGTGGATGTATTTACTTTGGTTCTTCTGTATGTTTCTTGCCCCAGTGTGTTCTCCTTGGAGGGCCAGCACATATCATGTGTACTGTATTGTACCTGTCCATACCCCATACGGCTGTCCATATGTCCTTGGGGTCAGTGGTCTGTATCTATGTGATTGCAGAGTATTGCACCGTGCTTATCTCAGTGTTATCAGGTCTAGTCTGTTATGTGCTCTCCGATAGATCATATAAGGCATTAGCAGATGAGGATCATGGGATCCGGATGTTTGTTTTAGATCTTCACGTTGTCTTCAGATGAGCACTTCAAGACATGTGTTTCTTGGGATTTACAACAATACTGGGACTGTTAATATCAGTTTCTGGCATAGTGTATTAACACATTGTGGAGGGGAGATTTGGCATTATATTACTTTTCCCATAAAGGCGATATACCCTGCAGATTCATTATAGATGATATGATTATTAATCACAATTAACATGTTACAGCCAGATTGTAGTTTTAATTAGACAATTCTATAGGAAATAAACCCCACAATACTATAGACTAATTTACTGCAGACCTCTGTTCTCTTGTCCTGTCTTTTTGGAGCTCCCTACATCATATAAATAGGGGAACAATGTATAAGTGTCATCCCATATATCATCTATTGATGGGGACTTATATATAGATACTTCAACCTACTGTTCTCTCTGGTGTATAGTAAGAAACAGTATCAATATCACTTTAAGGACCACATTGTCCGGAAATATGGGTAATAATCATGGCATAGAGCACACTACAGCTTCATTTCCAAGTCATGACCTAAAAAGAGATGTACAGAAGATCCATTATTTATGATTCTTCCTAATGGGGTCAAAATAACCCTCATTTGCATCACTTCATGAGTCATTTTACTCTCATTTACATTGATTTAGTCTGAAACTTGAGAGTTGAAGGAGTTTCGGGCCATTAAATGATGTATCTTAGGTCACTGGTAAGATCTCTGTATAAGAGCTTCTTGTCTCAGTTGTACCATGTTTAGCCAAGATGTTATCCACTCCTGGGCTGATAATTTATGTAAAACCATACCAAAGTTAGCTACTGTTTATCTCATCACCAATGACATCCCTAATGGCATCTGAGGGGGTGAAGTGACCTTGTAACCAATAACACATCTCCTGACATGGACATCCTGAGGAAGAGCTGCACACACCTGGGATCAAGATGCCAATACACTTTTTGGTTTTGGTCCATCTCTGGTACATGATCTTATTTACCCCCACGACTTGTCGAAGAAACATAAATTCCCCATTCCATGAGGATAATGCCAAGTCTTGTCATGTCTTGTTATGCTCTACTGTGAATGCCTCTTGGACTATTAATTAAATAAAAAGGCATCATATTTTCATTTCCAAACTCAAAATGAGCAATTAAATTACAGAGTAAATTACAATCTCTCACTTTGCACTGAATTAATCAAATACATCTTAAGCAATTCACAAGTATATTAAGAAAACTGCAACACATTTTGAATTCTTCATTTTCAGCGAAACAATATTCGCGAAAATGAGTAAATCATTATATATTTGAAATATTTTGATTAGCTAAATGTTTGACCCTAATTAATTAACCCCTCTTACTCTTTGACATTGACCATTTAGGGGGAGACGATAGTCATAAAAAAGACAGACTTGCATTTGACTAAAAAATAAAAATATGTTAAATACCATCACTGCACCATGTATTTGTGCCTGATCATCCCACTGATATATATTGGGTTGTGGCTGATACAATAATAATAATAATAATAATATTAATAATGCCATCACATAGAAATCACGTATTTTTGTGTTTATTGTATGCATACAATGTTATTAATTGTTAGAAGGAAATCGTTTTCCTAAATTCTTCTTATTTAATCCACCATTATATAAAAACGTGGGATGGAAAATGACTTTATAATTATGTTTAAATAGATGGATTTATCTGATTAGCAAAATTAAATCTAAGTTAAATACTTGTGGCGTTTTATGCATTGTTTAGACTTTATGTCACCAAGGAATGTAATTAAGTATAAAAGCTGTCGCAGAAAACCTTTGATC
>CM050167.1:263297203-263304703 GCA_027410445.1 Discoglossus pictus | reverse complement strand
AAAGACTTTGATTTCAGCAAAACTGTTGTACCACTGCAAAAAAAAAAATAGTGTATGCAACAGAAAAGTAGACCAAGATAGTTATTAGAGGGTGGACTCGAAAAAGACCAGTTCATTTTAAACAGTGGTATCACTTGGCAGCCTCTTGTGAGGTTGTAATGTATTGGGCAGATGTATAGGTTTCACAATGAATCTGCCTTTGTATTAAATTGACTAAACACAAATTAAAAAATAATCATCAGATGTAAAATATGTAAATAGAGACTCCAATAAACCACAGAAGGGACTCAGGTTTTCCCACTTATTTCAGGTGATCAAATGAGTGCAGTGTCTCAGTTATCAATGTTGGTCAACTGCTTCAGATTTAGGATATCATGAGAAATTATACTTGGAAAAGAAAGAGTAAGTTGTTATTTTTTTTCTTCAAATTAATGGGATTTTCATCTGCCTAGGAGGCATACCAAACAATATAGCTCAGTGCAAAATTAACACAAATTTTCAGACAAAAATTTATTAGAAATTTGGGCTGATCTCGGAATGTAAGAACTTTCTATGCAAATACATTTAGTCTTTTTTTTTGTAACAGCGGGAATCTCATTAGTGACAATGGCCTTTGGGCATATAATCAATTGAAATTGAACAACAAAATTGTACTTTCCTATGATTTTACACAAAAAATACAGCTCTGCCCTCAAACTTCTGCTATATATTGGTACTGAGGAACCTACCGTGAGCATTTAAGAACATGTTTTTTAAACCTTACTGCCTATATCGGTGGCATTTTAAAAGGTATAGCCTTGTAGAAAGAGTTTGTGGAATATGTTCAACACTTTATATTTTTCTTACAGTCACAATTCAACCCAAAGGCATTTCTTCCTTGATTATAACTGGAGCATGTTAGGTAATAAGGTAGTAGAATAATAAAAATGTTTATTGATAAAGCCATTTTGGAGGTATATTTTGTTGCATTTATAACATATTAAGGTATCTTTATATTGTTTTTAACTGATCTAAAAAATCACATGTATTTTTGGCTAATTGTTTTTGCCTAAAACATGAAAGCAAATATTTCTGCAGGAAATTCATCTAAATGTAGAAGTCTATTGAGGAAGAAACACCTAGATTTTACTGCTAAGATATCTGAACCACTGAAAGCCCTTTTTATTCCTTCTGATATTATCATCCCTTTGAAAGGGACACCTTGTAAAATGTTATATATTTTATTGAAGAGTTATAATTTCATATATCTCTTTATTTGTAATTAAATTAAAACCAAGTTATGTGTTTTATATTTGTGTCTGTATATTTTATACCTTGATAGGAAAACAGAACATTTAAGACAAAAAAAGCCAAAAGAACTATAAAAAACAGGCTTTAATAGAGCAGTTTTCAAGTAGAAAATACCTAGTACAACGTTGCTGAAACACATCACATCGCTTGTGAAGCATAAATCTCGGTATTTGATAAAGATAAGAACATATATGGTTAATTCAAATTAGGCAATTTCGTATAAACATATTACAAAACCGTAAAAAGTGAACAATTACACAATAAAATATGTAATATCACAGAAATTCAATTTTTTTGGGCAAACAGAAATATGAATTATAGCGATTGCTAATCTTTATATCGCTTTTGTTTAGTCACATTTCTTACAAAGGTATTTATAATATTTTCATGTCAGATTACACTTTATTATAATAAAAAATAATTATAATGATCTTCATTGTATTTCAACAGGCTAATTTCAGAATGTGCCAAGTCTGTTTTTTAGAGATTATTTATTGGATAGATAATAATTCCCTATCCTTTAATCTATGGCATCTCATACACCAGATATAGCGATTTAATAATTAAAAAAAGACTTGGTGAATGTCTCATAATCAGAATATTTCTCAATTGCGGTTATACAGAGACAGCCTGATTTTAGTAAATATGATTAAAAAAAAAAGTTAGTAGAGATTTTGCTACAATTCGCATTATGTTTATATTTTGTGGTTTTGTAATGGTAACCACTTTTCAGTTTCTTCTAATCATCCAAATTTAAGTAAAACCTATCATTTTCCACACAAGCATCTGATTTCTACAGGGATTAGTACTATTTAATCAGTAAATACATTTTTTTTCTGTAATTGACAAGTACATAAAAACAATGAGACAGTTTTACTTATGAGAATGGTTACCTCACTAGACTTAAATTAACATTTACTATACAAATATTGAATATGGCAATTTTTTCAAGATTAATACATTGCCTGGAGGTGGCAAACAGCAATATGTATTCTGTCAAAGGCTGAAAAATATATCAATCTTGTCTTAGTGATAATATCTTTATTTTATCTAAGCCAAATTGCACAATATTTGTGTGAAGCACACATTTTTCACTTTATACATGGGACTTTAAAATATATACTGACAAGAAAGTACCAAATGAGAATTAGATAATGCTTATTATATAATGGCAAGTGACATTTCTTGGATTCACACATGAATTGGAAATATTGCTTTGGACTAATATGAGCTGTTAAGCCCCTCCACATACTGCAAAGTGTCAGCCCACCAGGGAATAAATCTCCAGAGCAGACCTAACAAATTAACATTTATTGGCAAAGAAGTCAACACCAGTCTTTTATGATTCTTTAGGGGGCTATCAACCTACAGCTCAAATGAAAAGTATTGTCCAAGTGTCAGTATTCTGTATGGGCTTCCTGACTGCCTGTAATGATATAAAAGAGGAACATTTAAGTTTAAATAAACAGCAATTCCCAGAGCAGGCATCCAACACAGATTTATGTATTGAGCTGTGAAATATAACTATGGGCAATGGGACCATTATGAGGAAGAGCCAGTGAGCTCAGATGGGTATGAGATGCCTACATGTATATGGCAGTGAGGGTGCTGAGTGAGTAACAAAGCAAATACTTATATATTCACTATCCTTATTAAGGGAGGAACCAGCATTATTATGCTGGCTTGAAAGCCTATTTATTTTGCAAGTCTTATTAAGTCTAGTTTAATTAAATGACATATAATTCGTTTGGAAAGACGAGTTAATTGAAGTGTTAGATATTGCGAGTAGGAGGTGACACATCTTACTCATAAATGCTTCAGAGTTACTTGTAAGATGTGCCCAATGACTCCTTTGGGCAAATTGCTTGCAATATACCAAGGGCCTTATTAAATTGCGATATGGTAAATTGAATAGGGCTCTATATATAGCATATTTTTTTACAGAAGTTTTTAGTTAGTGAACTTCTATCCAAAAGCAAGGTCTTCACTAACTAAAAAATACAATGGAAAAAATATGCTGTGTGCTTATATAGAGCCCTATTCAATTGGCCGAATCACATTTGAATGAGGCCCCAAGAAGCTGCTATTGTTCCACTGATGTCCAGAAAGATATCTGTGTATATGTATGTATATATAAGGTGGTGCTTTGGTACATATACCATGTACAGTTATGCAGATCACGCCATTCTGCCGAGTAACCAAAAATAACTATCCATTTACAACCTTTATATTATGTTAATAAAACAAATTAACGCGTATTTATCATTTCAGCTTAATACATCCATTTTACACAAAATACATGAATCATTTTGAACGTATTTATGTCCTGGCCAATCTTCATCCTACACAGTAGACCTTGGGTATAATTTTGGAAATCTCCATCTATTCTACACCACTCAATAATCCTGAAATCAGGTTTTGGGTATAGGTAGAAACACAACATTTTATATTTCTAATATGTACAGATTTGTCTGGGAGCAATGTCATGTTTGATAGGTGTAAGAACCCAGAGTGTTATGTTCTGTTTAACACTAACCAGACACATACAAAGGGATCCTGCACAGAGGGATATACTGTATATCACCAAAAAGCGAAAACATGTGCTTTCTATGGGCCCTATTCTATTGCCCAATTTGTACATTTACACACACTTAAAATCACTTTTAATATTGCCACATATTCGGCAAATATTACTTATTGGCACTAATGCATTTTTAAGTCAATAGAATGCATATAAACATTTATAAAAAAAAAACACCCACAGCCACATTTATAATTTCAAGGCATTTGCTTTGAGCTAAAAGAATAAGGCTATATGTATTTTTATTTGTATTCAAACCCTGCATAGCTACAGAATATGTTAAAAATAAATAATAAAATAATAATAATACCTTGTGTGCAAATAATGTTATTTATTAGGGAAAAAGAGGTATGCTATATTATACTTTGCATATGGGTTACCTATTAATATGTATTACTATTATGCATTGTAGGATTATAATATTGTATTACTTCTTCCATGAAAAGTTGTGACCATACAGAGCAATCGTTCAGCATAAGTAATCACATATACATTAACATAATTACAAGTATAGCATAAGACATATTATATGTATAGCATAAGATATATAAAAAGATATAAAAAGTATAGCATAAGATATATAAAAAGTATAGCATAAGATATATGAAAGGTATAGCATAAGATAAGATATATAAAAAGTACAGCATAAGATATATAAAAGGTATAGCATAAGATAATATATATAAAAGGTATAGCATAAGATATATAAAAAGTATAGCATAAGGTAAGATATATAAAAGGTATAGCATAAGATATATAAAAAGTATAGCATAAGATAAGATATATAAAAAGTATAGCATAAGATATATAAAAATTATAGCATAAGATAAGATATATAAAAGGTATAGCATAAGATATATAAAAATATAACGTCCCAATTCACACCCAATTCATTGGCTGCCAAATGCTTATCTGAGCACATAGGGGATTAAGTACCACAGCTTCCAGCCATTTGGTGTATTCTATAGTGGTATATAAACATACATAAATATATAGGCAGATTTTTCTTATATCAAATGATCAATTTTGGTGTACATATAGGAACACAGAATTTAACTCAGAAAATGATCTTGGTGTCCATAAAAGTTCATTTTTTCTGATTTGAAGGGTTTACTGTATATGTTACTGTATGTGCTGAATAGTTGTGCTATATATCCACCCTATCCACAATAATAAAGTAGTTATGATCCATGTGCTGACAGTAAGGTCACCATGGATCTCATTCCTCTTCTTTCCCCATGAAGCAGATCTCATTGGCACAGGCACAGACTGGTAGATGTAAGTTCATGTTCATATGTGCATGGTAACTGTGATTTCCACTGCCAGCAATGTCTGGTTAGCATGAATAATATCATCTGTGTTTGTGTATCCTTCTCTACAACTTCTCAAATTGTTGCCACTTCAAGGAATATGTTCATATTAGAAAAACATGTTATGTCGCTACTTAAATATAAAGTAAATTACAAAGTATGATGCCAGGATTTTTTTAGTAGTTTAAAATAGATACAAAATAACTAAACTTGTCACCAATTGAAATATTACTGTAAATACAATCTCCTAAACAGCTAGGCCTTCCTAAACAGAATATAAACTGGAGTTAATCTGAGATCTATATGTCCCCCTTTACAGACAAGACCCTGTTATATATCATGTTTCTGATAGTTTCTAATTGACTAATAATAATGATAACAATGTATATAAAATGTAACTATTGCAAACTAATTTTTTGACATTACCAAAAAAATAAAAAAAATAATTGATTAATAATAATTAATAATTAATCAACAACTAATTAATTAATATTTAATCCGCATATTGCAGATCAGAGGAGATTTTAAAAGGTTGAACTTGATGGACTGAAACCCTTTTTAACCTTAATTACTATGTAACTATGTAACAAAAAAGGTATAGATACCCAATATAAACCTATTACCTGAATTCTAATACTATTTCATTTCCATTTCACCAAAATGGTATATCTCTCAAGGTATTAAATGGGCATTTGCCTGGTTAAAAATAATCCTATATAAGACTATAATGATATAGAGAAATCTATGTATGACTTAGTTTAAATTGCAAATCTAAATCATTGTAATAAAATAATAAAAAATAAAAAGGGGAGAATATTTAGAGGTGAACGTTGACAAAATATGGTGCATTTTTTTTTTAGATTTTTTATGGTGCTGCTGATTTGCACAAAAAAATATTTGCCAATGAGAGTAATAAACTGTATATCTTCTGTTTGCTTGCAGAGTATTTCCTATTGTTGCTTGATTTTATTCTCATAATCAATTAGGAACCAAAGAGTAGACGGTGCATTTAGTACTAAATAAGGTCTAAAAAGCATTGGATTGGTAATTGCAAAAACTGTCTGATATTTCAGATGTGAGTAACTAGGGAACATAGGGATTTATATGGAATAGGGCAATATGAAATGGATCATAAAAGCAACTGAGTCCCTGCCTTAAAAAATACCCAATGCTTCTGTGATATTGTAAGCCTCTTCATCTTCCAGATGTAAGACAGGCCACTGGAAATGTGATGTTTGTTCCTTGGGTTATTGTACATTTTCAAGTCATAAAAGCTCCCCACTCTGTAATGCATCACCGCATACTCCATACAGCTCCAATTTACCTCTTGAGAGGGGCATATAATTATAAGCCCCTTTTATTACTCATTTTAATGTAGATATCTCTGGTATTAGATCAGAAGGTTTCTATTTCTTTAAGATTTTCTTTCCTGTAACAAATTCGTCTGGATTCTCCAAAATGTAATAGAAAAAAAAAAGTCTTCAATGTGGCTCCAGTAGGGTTATGGGAATGTAGCTTGCTCTGATTAAACAGTATTCTCCTGTCCTGCTATTTTCTATCCCATGCAGCCCTTGGCTTCCAACCAAATACTTTCCTTGTTACTTGAGAAGTTTTGTTCCACATTTTTTTTACCACAAGAAACAACAAACATAACTCCAATAACTGCTTCATTTAAAGACCGAAAGTAGTTTGTTACTTAAAGGAATCCACGAACACGGTATCCTGAGGTCATTTATTGGGACTTGGGTTTCATCCTAAAAAAAGGATTTCTTAAAGGTAACGAATAAGTCATAAAATCTGGAGATAGTCGTGAAAATATGACATTGCAGTGGAAATAACATAGAAGCATTAATAGCTGCCATTCTGCACCTGCCTAAGGTGCACATAAATAATATCTCTATATTTGCTTATTTTATACATATATCAAGCAAATGATACATTTGTGAGTATATTATACATATACATATGCGCACACACATTTATTTAAACCTAACATGGTTAATTTGTATCTATTGATTTGTTTTCTTGTTTGTTTTATTTAAAAAAAAATGTTTTAAATTTAAATTCTGATTATGCTTTCGACCAACTTTGCATTTTTTGTGTGTCTAATATACCTTATAACTTCTTATAGTATGATTCAGGTATATTAAATATCTCCAATCATTACTAGGTACTAAATAGTACAACTACAGTTTGTGAAAGTGGTCAGATTATTGTCATTCAGCAATGGGAAAGTAATCATTTATTAGCTTTTCAACTGTAGATTTTCAATTAACAGCAAAGACAAAGCCAGTTTTATCTCAATGTTAGTTTCTTCTG